>JAEIIJ010017068.1:0-43708 GCA_018904815.1 Drosophila ogumai | reverse complement strand
AAACTTTTAGCCCCATGCACCGTGCACGGGTTAATCAAAGCAAGCTGTTGCCATTTCACTCACACTAACTATTAAATGCTATCTCANTCGCACTTACAACAGGGGACTATGATTTTGCCGAATGGACTACCTTGTATAATTCTATCATGCTGTCGTTATGACGGAATTTCAGAGTGAATTCGGATTCTTTTCTGAATGTTAAGACACTTTAAAATATTTGTCTATATTCAATGTCTTTATAAAGTTACAACAATGAAAAGAAATGTTCTTTTTCAGTCAATTTATTCGGCACCCTATATCTCGGTAGTTAAACAAAAGTTCAAATCTTTAATAAAAACGGAAAATAGCCATCACAATACTCAACCCCCTTGATATGAAAATGGCCATAGACCTTATGTTGCATTTAAAAGTTTAAATCGAGTTTAGATACTACTATTTAATTATTTGATTTATTTTAACCATAGGATCCAGCGATTGTTAACCAAAGACGTATCGGAAGCGGACGCTTTAACCATTCCAAATGGGGATCCAACGGAGGCGATTACCACCATTCTGTAACTTCTTACCACAACGGAAAACCGCCCATGGATGAGCTGAAGAATGCCAAACACCAGAGCGGCAACAGCAACATGACGGTCCTGCAATTCTTCGATAATGGAGACTTAAGCAGCAGCCAGATGGGAAGACCGAACACTCCCGTCATGGGCATGTCCAACAACAATCGCGGGGAGAACGAGACGCTAAAGTCCAACGAGTCTAGCGAAGACTTGAGCAGGGCCAACGAAAACTATGTAAAGCGCGTCATGTCCGGCTTTCTGGTTGTGTCAAAGCCAAAGTCCCGCGATATGGAAGAGAAGCATCATCGGCGGTACAGGAACCAGAGCGAAGAGCCCGAGTGGTTTAGCTGTGGTCCGACCTCTAGGCTGGATACCATCGAGCTGTGCGGCTTTGATGAGGACGAGGAGAGGATGCTCAAGGAGGGAGGTGGTAGGGATGCAGAGCGAGAGATGACCCAAAAGCATAAGGTGGATAGCAACAAGTACAAGTGGACGCCATCGGAGCCCATGGGACGTCATAAATTCATGGCCAAGCACGACAGCAACAATAACCAGAATGTGGAGAATATGAACAAAGTTCCAGCTACTGGCGATCATCATCATCATCAGAAGGAGGAGAAACGTTCAGGGGGTGGCGGCATCCGCTCATTTCAGTTTGATAAATTCAATCAAAGTCAGCAGACCTTTGAAAATGGCACTGGCAACTATGTTAATCAGCAACAGCAGCAGACCAATCCTAATAATTCCAAATTCATGTCGTTCTTTTCTCGAGAAAGGAACTCCTCCTCATCGTCACTTAACGAGTTCTTCAAGCAGGCGATAAACAACCAAGGTCATGCCAGCTACAACAACAACAACAATCTAGAGCAGCAGCCCAAGTCGCTGGGACACATGGGCCATGAGATGCCATCGGTGGAGCAACTGGAGGCCAAATGGCGTCGCAACTCGCTTACCTCTGGCGCAGAGTCTGCCCACAAGCATAATAATGATAACTTCCAAAAGCTAATTGGCTCTCTTAGCGCCACTAAGCCGCAGCAAGCCGTTGTTCAGACGCAGCCAGTGGTTGGCAATGATGCCATCTCCAACTTTATCATCCAGCAGCAGCAGTACCAGCAGCAGCAGCAGAAGCAGCATGTCCTGATCCAGCAACAGCAACAGCAGACCGCATTTCTGGCCGGTCTGCAGCTAAAGGCGATCCTTGGCAGGGCCGACACCCAACTGCTGCTTTTGCGTCTGACCAAAGGTAGGTTTGAACAATTTTTGTTCTACATTTCTAGAATAGAATTAACTTTCAATTTAATCCCCGAAAAGCAAGAATCAAAAAATGTATAAATATTATAAATAAACAAACAAAATCTTTATTCATTCAATCTTTTTGCAGGAGAGATTTCGAAGCACGGACTACTCGTACAGTTGGCCAATCCTCGCCTGCCGAGCATGGATCGCGAGGCGATCACCGCTGTGCTGCAGTTCACCAACACCCAACAGCAACAGCAGCAGCACCAACAGCAGCTGGATATGCTCTCGAGCACCGTTATTGCTAGCCAGTTGCAGAATCTGCACAATCTGGCTATTGTACAACAAACGTTGGCTGCCAGGCAACAGCAGCAACAGCAACAACAGCAGCAGCCGCAAGCACCCCAGCAATTGTCGCAAGAGGACCTGCAGGCCCATGCCAATGTCATAATGCGAAATGCAGTGATGAAGCGCAAGATGGAGGAGCAGACTTCAAAGTTGATTAATGGCGGTGGTGGTGCCAAGCAGCATCAGCAAATATCTCGTGGTGGCCAACAGCAGCAGCAACGCCATGCTGCTCGACAGGATGCCGTTGCCTCCAATGCCCTCTTGCATGCCCTGATTTCTGGTACTGGCAACAACCAGGCTGCTGGACATCTTACGGCACCGGGACAGCAGCAGGTCCATCGACGTGGCGCTGCTGCTGCTGATACAAGCTTGCGATTTGCAGAAAACCAGCATTTCCAAACTGCTGCTGAACCCAGTCTGTCTCACTTCCAATCGCAGTATAAGCAGTATCAGCAACAGCAACCGAATATTCGTCACCAGAACAACAACAATGGAGCCGGAAACAATATCTTCAACAAGTCCCAAATGCAGTCCCAACCGACGATGACAATGCTTCCTAATGGCGGAGGTGAGTCTTTTTTCAAATTATCTTGTCAGCTTTTTTGTGGTTCAGAAAATGTATGGGAAAATGGGTGCATTACGAATGCAGAGGATATTCTACATTAGGTTTCCTTATCATTAGTCATTGCAGTCAAAAGTGAAGCTCCTTTTTTCTTAGTATTATCAGTCGTCGGCCTGAGTCAGGTAGATCGTCTTCGCATTTTTTCGAAAGCACTGCAAATATGTATGCACTTTATGAGCACTTTCACGTATTATATTTGTAAACTGGTTTTGTGATTGCTGCAAACATTGCAGTTATTGTTTACTCACCTCAAAGCGCCCAGATGTTGATTCAAGAGTATCAGTTAAATGCGTCTGGTCAAGGATTTTCTTGGGATTTCTGTTTTAAAAGATAGTTGATTTTTTAATATTTTAACAAAAAAAAAAATATATTACGGGAAAATACCCATCCTCCAAATGATATTGTTATTATTTAGATTCTACTTCACCTGAACCTCAATAATATTAATAAATATAGATGTAATAAGATTCTTTTTGTAATCTTAAACGGAAACTAGAACCCAGGATTCCTTAAACATTCTTTGCATTTTTTCGCTGTCCATAAAATAACTTAAAAGTCAACATGGATGATGCGTCCGATAAACAAACTTTAGACTTTTCGACCGCGGAGAACTTCTCAGTTCCCCCTCAGTGAGTCACCGATTGTATTTGCTGCTGAGTAAGTTATGTGCGCAAGCGTTTTACCCATTGATCTCCTCCCCTTATTATCGTAAAATGTTACGTATGTGGGACATTCCCAGATCTTAAAGGTATTTGCATCGCTTGCTTGATTGTTCAAAGCACCTACGAGGCGAGGCATTTAGTATACAAAAGAAAATGAATTGTATTTCCAACAACATGGCTAAGCTTTATCAACGGAACGGAGACGTATTCCAAGTGGGATTCGGTAGGGGGAAGTCAAGTCAAGATTATGAAAATCATGTCAAGAGCATAGCCTACACATATTAATACAGCGACTCAGAAGCAAAAGCTTGTTTGCAACAACAGAATAAACTAAAATAAGCAAAGGATTTCCCATGGCATAATTCCTGATTTTTGAATCTCTGATCATCTTTAGCCAAAACCCACTCTCAAAAAACCCAAACTTTTGTATTTCGTTTCGTATTTTTATTGCATAATTAAAAGTAATGGCCAAATGGCCTCCTCTAGTAGGTCTGGGAGGCGGGGTTATGGACTTTGCCGGCAAACAGTATGTTGCCAGTGGACTCCTCCTCGATGAAGAACACAAACGGCCGATTGACATTGAACTCCTCGATGGTGGTGCTGCCGCCAAACTTGTTCTCAATTTCCACAACGGTGGCGGCATATGCCTCCGTTCCCTTCTCGTTCACATTGATGCCGGCCTTCTGTAGGATGTTTGAAACCTTAACCTTGCCAGCAACGTCTGCGCCTCGGGTTAGTCCTGGAAGGGACGCAGTGTCCTCGAAGATTTCGCGCACTCCCAGGCCGCGGAGCGTGTCCTTGAGGTTTTGCTGGTAGTCAAAGTGAAACTTGGGCAACGTCACCTTCACCTTGACCTCCTCCATGGCCCACTGGGCACCCTTTAATTCGTCATTCTCCAGGTTGCGGACCAGATCGTGGATGCCATCAATGGCATACGGCAGCAGAACAAACATGGAGTTCTTGCCCTTGTAGGGCAACCGTAGAATCTGCGCCTTCAGCTTCTCCGAGTTGGTGTAGTAGAAGTATTCCGTCTGCTCCATATACTCGGCCCGTGACTGCGACTGTGCGTCTTTGCCGCGGAAGAAGGCTCCCTGGAAGGTGCTGGAGAACTGCCGCCTCCACAGCCCGTTGAAGTAGATGAGGTTCGTAAGCAGCATCACGCTGCTGCGCACATTGTCCGGGGTCACCAGCTGTTGGAGTCGGCCCTGCGTTATGTTGTTGGCCCAGGCATTGATGGCATCCGCCGACGCATCCGCGTTGGAAAAGTCTAGCGCCTCCACCTCGCTGTCGTAGAAGTGCTTCAGCGTAGCGGTGAACTTCTGCTGCGTCTCGATGAAACTGTCCGTGAAGAGCTTGGTCCGCACGCTGAGCGTGTCATGGAGCTGGTTCTCCTTCTTGAACGAGTTGAGAGTCTTCCGGTAGAACTCCCGCACATTATTCTGCGACCGGATGTCTGTCTGTGTGTTGGCCAGCTCCTGCTGCGTCTGCGTCCCGGCTCCGGCGGCCTCTGCTAGCAGGGCCAGCACCAGTTTCACCGAAAACGGTGAAATTATCACATTCTTGGCCGCTGTCTCGTTTTGCAGCACCGTCTTGAGCAAATGCCACGAGAAGGGATCGTGCGAGTCGCTTCTGAAGGGCACAAAGGTGTCCACATCATCGTAGATTCCTGCGGCTGCGCCGGATAGCGCTGTTCCCGTTCCAGTGGCACCACTGGGCACCTTGTCTGTACGCGTTTCAAACACGCCTTGGGGCGTCGTTATCGTCATGGTCGTTGGTATGGAGTTGCCATCGGTGGCACCCAAAATCAGCGCCAGCAGTAGCAGCAGTACGTCCGAATTCCTGCTTATCATTGTCATTGCCATTGTGCCTGCTTTCGGTGTAGCTCGCTCGCTCGATCTTCTTCGATCTTTGATTGCCTTTGCTTTGCGTTTCTTTTTCGCTTCTCTAGGAGAGGCAGCGGGAAAAACAACTGTTAAATAGATGCGGGAGCGACGTGCGGGGGACGCGAGAGAGCGTCAAGCTGGCGGTTAACCGTTCGACGCGCCGTTCCAACTGAGAGTGACTCGGGAGGCTGAGCGAACAGGCCATTTTAAAAACCAGCTTTAAAGCTGCTCTTCTCGCTGCTGCTGCGCCGCTGCCGAGGCTGTGCTTTTTTACCAAGTACCCGTTAAGTACCAGAGTGCCATGGCTTTGCGCCAACCAAAAGAAAGGAAAAACCAAAAGAAAGGATAATTAAACATATTTATTTCGAATCAGCTAAAAATGTAATGTCCGTCTTACCCTTTCACCTTGAGTCGGATCTTAAAGAATAGACTAGACTATGGCTACCACAAAACTTTGGGTACCGGGTATCTCTAGTTCGAGCACATTCCACTGTGTCTGTTTGGCTTGTCAGTGCTGGGACTCCCAATCGAAGGCACATACGTCATGATCATCTTCCCCAAGAAAAATGTGTAAAATCATTTGGCAATTGGAGTCTCTTATTGAAGAGGGTTCTTACTTTTAATTGGGGTAATTACTACACTATATAAAATTTAAAATTACTTACAAAATAACACAAATATCAAGCTTAAAATAACATAATTAATTGGACAATCCCTGTAGTTTTTACAATTTTTTAAAGCTATTATTATATTACATTTAAAGTTCTTATTTAATGTTTCATATTTGCAAACGCATCTTTGTTTAAATTTTAAAATTCTTAAATAATATATTAATCGCTACTTAATACATATCAGAATGTATTACATTTCAAGTTATTTTTTAATGTTTTATATTTGCATATGCATCTTTTAAAAATTTTCCCCATATCCGCTAATATGATAGTTTTGCCTGGTCCCCAAAGCGGGGATTTTGCATATGCTTTTCCAGCGTGACGTCACAGTTTCTTTCCCAATCCAATGTATATCATTTTACTAGCTGTCCGCAGTGGTGGATTTTTTTTCCTTTCCGTATTTAACTGTAAGCCACAGATTTGATTTCGAAGTAATACCCAGACAAAATTAAAGTAAATTTTTAATTTAAAATTTCCTTAAATTTTAAATTTCCTGCTGCGGTCTGGCAACATTGCTGCAGATTATGTGCGTCAGCGAGCAACGGTTACACTGGGCTGCGTTGATGTAACAGCTGCGCCGGCAAAGGAAACAGAACTCATGCATTTCCTTAGTTTCAATTAATTGGCCCTAAGTTTATAGCAAAGGCAACAAATAGTTATAGTAGGAACTAAATAATCAAAGCCAAAGCACGTGCCATGCAAATTCGTCGTCCGAAAGGTGTAACAGTTCCGCAGTTGATGGTGGTCACGGCTATTGGTGTGCTGGGAGGGATTTACATTTGGCAGCCACTGATATTGAAGTACAAAAACGAGAAGAAAACTGAAAGCGCCGGCGAATCGACAACAGATCCTAAAAAGTTGGAATAAGTTCAATTATTTCACACACACTCACACTCATGCGTTTCTTTCCTTCTCCATTCCAGATGAGTTTCATTAACGGCCTAAAGAAGTTCGCCACAACGACGGTCGGTCTAATGGCTATCGGCGTCGGATCCACCGCTCTCATCTACACCACCCATCGCCTAGTTATTAAGCCCCATTTAAACGAGAAACGCCGACTGGAAGCGGAAGCATGTGCGGAGTATCTGTTCCAGCAGGAGAAGCACGCGCCAGTCGCAAGATCAAGTCCGATTCGGAGTGACTACTAATGCCCAGTGATTTTATATAAAGCCTCTTTTTACTTATCGAGTCTAGTGTAGGGATTAGCTACAAATTTCAATGCTGTAACCACTGCGGTGGAGAATGGAATTCAACTTTCATATTTTCAGTTCGGGAAGAGGGGACTTCATCCTCCGAAACCTTGCTCATCTCCTTATGTTCAATTTATAGAGTAGTAACCAACGTCCATGTTATATATCCAATTTGAATTTTTATGGAAGCAATATACTTGAATTTGAATAATTAGTGAAACACAAACACATACAATTGGTTGAAAATAAACATACAAACGAAGGATAACCTAAGCAAGAAAAACGCATTAAAAAAATAAATTGCAGGGGGACCAGCCAGCTGGATCACCGCATCCCTTTGAACAGGCTCAGGGAGCTGCTCTTTTCCTTGGCACCCGGCTGCTCCTTCCCCCGAAGAATGGCCCTGCGCCTGTGTGAGGGTATGAAGCTCCACACCGAGAAGGTTTCGTCCAGGCCGACCGTGGCGATGTTCGTCCCATCCGGATTCCACATAAGAAATATTGTGCCGCGTTCAGAGTTGCACATGAGGTCCACCAATCGGTTTAGTGAGGCCAATACCAAGATCTCGCACGTCACACAGTTCGTGTCATCGGGTGACACTGAAAGAAAAGATGAGTCTTGGTTCTGACCTAGTCGTTGGCTTGCACAAAATGCTTACCGGGCCGAAGGACGTTGACCAGCAACTCGCCCGTAATCTTGCTAAAGGTAACCGTCTTTATGGTGATCCTGTGGTCTCGGCGCTTGTACGAGGCCACAAACTGGCGACGTGGGATGTTCAGGATGAATATGGAAGCAGGACGACGTTCCGCTGAAGAGAGAATTGCAAACAAATTTGGATGTTTAACCTTTGAAGCGCACCTTGTGTAGATTTTAGTTAAAGTTAAGAAAAAATTCCGCTCCCAACTCACCCACCACCATATCCTCGCCCGTCCACGGATGCCAATCGAAAACAACAGATTTGCCTCGCAGCTTGAGAATGTGCTTCTTCAGAGCCCCATCGAATATGTAAATGGTGCCGCTGGTGTCGCTGGATGCAAAATACTTTTGGTTTGGGCTGAACTTAATGCTGGTGACCTTCTCGCGGTGCTCGCGAATCAGCTTGGATTTCAGCTTGGGCAGGGCAAGCACCATGATTGTCCCGGTCATGGTGCCACAGACAATCTGTTCGCCGTCGGGTGACCACTCGATGCAGGTGATGCAGCCAATGGACTTGAGGAAGAACTTGCGATACGAGACCTCGAACTCCATGCTTGATTTGACCTCCCAGAGGTCCAGGACTGCGGTTAAAGTCAGGGATTACGTGGGTAAACGATTTGGTGCAGACTTGTGGCCTACCTGGATAGTTGCCATCGAAGCAGCCAATGGACAGATACTTGCCATTTGGCGAGTACCTCAGGGCAGTCGGTGAGTCCACACTGAATATCATGGTGGTCTCGTCAAGGTTGTGCCATAGCATGATGTCCTGGCCGGATGAGATGGCCACCATGTCCTTGGGCGACCAGTCCATCATGTTATAGTCAACGGGACTGACAATGCCTGGCATCTCGTGGGTGGCTACCTGAATGGCAATCGGCCTTGGTCTCGGATTGCATGGCCAGTCAAAGTCCGCTGACCCACTGGCCACGGCTTCCGGCAAAGAGCCCTGCAAGCTGCTGAACTGCAACAGACGGCGCTCCTGGATGCCGAAAGTGCTATTGATGGCCGAGATGAAGCCGCTCTGCCGCCAATAGCTGGCCGTCCACAGGGCGCCCTATCGGTACATGCATTCAAATGAATTATAGCCACAAATCTCCTGCAAAAGCCTGCCCACCGTTTCCAGAATATCACGTTCTTCGCGCTGGCCAATAAACTTCAGATTGAGATCGACAGCATCCTGCTGGAATCGCTTCGGTATAAACCTGTCGCCGGTGCTGTGGCAAAGCACCTGACTCTTGGTCTGTGCATTCTGAAAGATGGTACTCTACATTTCGCATTCTTTGGGGACCTGCTATCGCTTGTACTTTGTAGGATGCCGTTTCCTGCTGCCCGTTTTTGCGGCGTACTTTCGTGAAGGGCGTCAGGGACTTTTTGTCCATTTTTGAATTCTTACTGGGAGTATCGCACACACTCATTTCGACGAACATTAAAAACCATACTGATGGGACAGCGCCATCTTATGTCTAATGCTTAGCGCTTGAGAGATGGAAGGAGAGAGTTATTACAGTTAGCAGCACATTGGGCAGTGCCCCGGAATTATTCAACTAAACTATGCAATACCCTTTCATTATGGTTATATTTTATTTATTTATTTTAAAAAATGTATACATACATATGTAAAGATTTAAAAATATATCCAATATTATTACATAGGCATAAGTTCTATATTTCAAGTCAGAACTTTGCACAGTGAAGAACCCGACACTTTAAGGGGGTGGCAAGGTTAATTCGGTGCAAAACGGTGCACTTTTCAAAAAAATGTTGTGTCGAAACGGCTAAAGTTAGCTTAATGAATTAAAAACAATATAATAACACATCTTTGAACTTTTTTTTTTTTTAATTTTTGGCTCATTTAAATGTAGTTTTGTACAAGGTTACACACATGATAATACTTAGGCATACCTTATGTATACTATATATGGCTTACATTTTTACAAACTTAGCTAGGATGAGGCTGAGCTGGACCGCCTAAGTGGCGTTGTCCACAGGCCGCCGCAAGACGGACAAATATCGCGCTTCTGTAGGTAGGTGTGGATGCAATCCCGGTGAAACTGGATCTGGCAAGAACCGCATCTGATGTCCCACAGCACCAAGCCCTTGCAAAGGGTGCAGCTCTTGATATGCTCCGAATAGCTGGAGGTGAGGTAGAAGTTCAGCTCGACGAGACTGCGCGGCCCCAGGTAGATGTACTCGTCCTTGTCCAGAAAGTAGCCCATTTGGGTCCATTTCTGCAAGAGTTGTTGCATTCGGCTCTTTTTTGGCGGCTTCGCCAGACCTTGCAGAAAGAGCTCGTTGTAGGCCACGTTCCACGGTATGCGGCAGTCGTCGGCGGTTGCCATCTTGTCCAGCAGCTTGGAGAAATACTGGCACTCCTCAGCCGTCAGACCCGTGTTCGCGATGCTGTCCGGCGTGGCATCTGTCTTGGCGTACACCAGGTACTCCTTACCCATGAGCGGGTACTTCAAGAAGACCAGCGATTGGCCCAGATCCCGGATAGAGTCGTTTATTTCATTCACAAACGCCTTTATCGCCTCCTTGCTGGATGGCTTCGACACTTTGTGGTTGGCGCAGAGCGGGGTCAGGATCTCGTCGATCGCCTCGTAGCAGAGGTAGCTGTGGTTCTTGCAAGCGCGGGTAAATCCACGTTTTACCACCTCCATCTTCGAAATTTAAAGCAATTTCATAAAATTAAAATAAAATTGTGCTCACAGAAAAGCCGCGCGCTCGCAATGTGACCGTGTCTCATGTGTCAGAGAAAACTCTCGAAAGATGGTCACACTGTATTTCAAATGCGCGCCAATTTTAAAATAAAACAAATTCATTTGTTAAGTTTTCAATTTTATATTTTCTGTTTTCAGACTTAAAATTAACAGCACAACAGTTAATATATTTGGAGAGCTTCGCTTTGATTTAAATACAGCGTACGTATGTAATAATAAATAGTTTCTTATCAGAATAAATAAGTATTAGTTGAGAAAGTAACTGAACAAACTAATCGGGGATATTTACACCAATTGTGGTTAGATCGAACTAGAATTTTCTATGTAAACAAACGTAGCGATGCCCTTCTTCACCTTATAACTTTTTTCCGTAAAATCCTAAAAGTCTGATTCTCGTTGACACCGGACTCTGAACATGCTCCATTATCTCCATCTGAGTACATTTTTTTATAGTTTGTAAGTTTGCATATTTTGGATGCCAAATAAACAAGAGAAAAGGTATATTCTATAAGTATTTATATTCATATTTACTAACCCATTTGTTTATGTGAATATATATTTAAACAAGTTACACATGTGTATGCACAGAGAGACGGAGAAATAAAAATAATATGCTATATAGCTTATCGTGTTTATGAAGTATATATAGTATTCGTGTGTGTGTCAGCCTTCTCAGCTTTAATATCCTGATAACTGCGCCTTTAATCGTTGCAATTCACAATTTAAAATTAACTGAAAACTTGATATTTCATTTACTTTTACAGCTAGGGTTACAAATCACAAGGGCAAACTGAAGGGTAATAATCTAATTTGTACACTTTTCGTATGTTCCATTTCAAATGAGACCAATTTTCAAATAAATAACAACAAAGGAAACTCTAAAATAATTTAACTTATATGTACACATTGCGCTGCTCACTCGCTCTAACCTATAAGAAAATAAAAAGAAGTTTAGAACAAATCAAAAATTGCAGTTTTTCTGTAAACAAAAATGTGTGACAAGGCATGAGTTATGTACAAGGAACCGAGGAAATAAGCTGCGATTAAGTAATTTGTACTTACATGGTTAGTCGCGTGTTAGAATCTAAGAAATTAGAGTATGAGAAACAAATACAGAAATTAAAACGAACATTCTCAACTGCTCTGTGCGCTATAAGAAGCCTCTGTTAATTGGTTATTAAGACTCTGGGGCTCTGCATCTGTGCTTTGGTTTATCAAGGAAAAATTAGACGGAAACCAAAAACAAACACATTATAAATGTTGGAAATAATAAGAAGAAGTTGTTGTTGGATCTCTCGATGTTCCGGGTAAATGTTTACATGAAATTATTAGTAACCAGGCTGAGTTCATTCGCGAAGTGATTACTGGCTTCGTTCAGTTGGATAGACTTTCGGTTGCCAATAGACACACATTTATGTAATTTGTTCAAGGTGAATTGTTTAAGATGAGTTGTTGAATTGGAATTGGAATTGTTGAGTTTGTTGTAGTATTGTTATTGTTACAGAGCAACCAAAGTGAAATTGAAAAAGGAGTCCAGATGAGTTAGATGATTGGTTGGTTTGTCGAAGGAAAGATAAAAAGAAAGAAAGATGCCGCAGAAATGAATAGAATAAATTAATATTTCATTGCTAAGAGAGTACAGTTATTACAAATTGGTTATACAAGTATAAATATATTTGGTAAGCATGCATTGATAATCAGTAATCAGTAGTTAACAGTCAAAATAATATTACACGAGTGTTACATAATCGTAGGACTAGATACCCCTGCTGCCGCCGCTTAACGACTTAATCAAATAATCAACAATAATCAACGATAATCAACAATAAGAATCCTTCCTGCTTAAACCACAGAATCAACATTTAAATTATACAAAAAAAACAAAAATCACACGTCATACATATATATGCAGTTTTTAAGTAGTTGGCCAAATTCAATAACAAACTATCTATGGTGTAGATTCTTGATGCTTTTTTTTTGGATTTAGTTGCGCCTAGGATTAGTCTTTGGTGGTGCTTGGGCTTGGGGGTGCTCTTCATTCTTTCGGTTGTTATTCAATATTTCGGTAGCTAGCAAGTAGATGGTGAGCATCGCCGGTGGTGTACTTGATACTTACGCGACTGAGTGAGTTGCGCCGCCCGACGCTGGCTCCCGGTCCAGGACCACCGTCCTGCTGACTGAGCCCATTATTCCCAGTGTCGTTGTCTATGCAGATATCCGAGTCTGAGTCCACCCGCCTGAACTCGCTGCCATCCTGCACATGGGTTATTTGATTAATTTGATTCAGGTCAGGCTTCAAATCCAATCCCAACACTCACCTGCGTCAGCTGCTGCGTTGTGGTGAGCAGCCTGGCAATGGGATTGCAGCAAACGGGCAGCGTCTCGAGGAGAGTGGGACGCGAGTGCGTAAGCAAGGGCTTCATGTACCTATGAAATGGGTAATATAATCAAGTTAAATTTATATTTTAAATAAGGGACTCACTTAGTATCGAAGCTTCCCCAGATCCTGGCCAGAATGGCCTTCTCATGACTGTTGCGGCGTCTTCCGCTGACACCGCCCAAGCTGCCATTTGGCCCATCCACAGGTGTGTCCAAGTTAGACTCCGTACCTCCGGACATGCGCAACTTTCCGCGACCGCCGTTCTCCACATCCTGCAAGTAACCATCAGACTAACACAGATTTCAATTAAATGCTTTTAGCTCTACATTAAAAATAAGGTGTAATGAGCGTAAAAATCAAGACTTAATTTAAATAACATAATAATTAAGGCAACTCTAGAAGAAAATCGTAAAATTATAAAGTACACAACGGAATGGATAATGAGATCAAATCCCAACCTACCGTCTGCGGGTGTGAATTGTCCATTGAATTGTAAACCTTTTTGTTAACAGATGGTTTAAAATGTCGTGAGGTGCGCAGAAATGTATAAAATATTTAAAAATCATGAGTTAAATACTACTCTCTTAAAAGAATAAAAGAGAGAAGTTTGAATGGAAATTGAGGCACTTCAAAGATTGTATGTTACTCCAGAAATCCTTTTTATGTCTATGATGGCACTTTATTGATTTTGGCTCTCGAAGAGCGTGGCCTTAAGACAAGAATATAAGGTACTCTCTTTTGAGAAAACTCTTCTTAGCGCTTGTCTCCCTGAGAGCAAGATATATGCAAACTTCAACCAATCAGAAGAGATCACCTTATATTTCAGGCCATAAAATGGCAAAAGTGGTGCATTACTGCGAAATACACTTCTTTACACCTTTCCCTTATACTTACACTGTGCACTTGATAATTATTTAATTGTTCAGTCTCATCGTCGACGCCAACTCTGTAATTAAAAGCGTTTTTTCAAACGCAACAGGAAGTCAGTCAGTAGTTATTCGGTGGCATGTGGCCTGACATGTAGCTTGTACTCACGGTATTTTTAACCAATTGAGCAGAAAATTGGCTGCACCGCCCTGTATGACCACCGTGAATATAACAATCAGCGATGTGGCAGTTAGCATTGTCTGTCGCGCATCCGACACTGTATTCCGGATGGCCAAGGCAAAGGACATGGCACCGCGAAGTCCTGCAAATAATTCAACATATTCAGAGGATGCCCTGGAGAGGCAATATGATGAAACTTGCCAGCAAAGAACAGCATATGCTGGAAGTTTGGTGAGATTTTTGGCTTTCGCTTGATGTTGAGCAGCCAGGATAAGGGATACACGTTTACGGCACGTCCCAAAGCGGCGCAGATCTAGGCACAAATGAAGTATTTATAATCATAAGCTCATGTTAATAACAAATAATAGACTTACAAAGGCGGTTATGATGAAACCAGCGTCAAAGTGGTGCTTGGGGAAGGTGAACATCGACACGCCGATGTAGGAAAAAATGAAGTTCTCCGCAAGAAAATTGAGCAGCTCAAAGATCTGCTTGGTGCGTTGCCTCGAGTCCTCCGATAGATTGTTGTAGGTGTAGTGAGCCTGGCAGATGCCACAGAAGAGCACGGCCACCACTCCAGTGAGTTCCGTGGCCTCGGCCAGCAGGAAGGTGCTATAGCTCATCAGCACGAAGAGCGCCGACTCCAGCAGCGGAAAGTCGCGCACTCGCGTAAACTTAGTCATGTGTGGGAGAGTGAAGGAAGCAAACGGGCTGTGGAAAGAGGGGGTTAAGTCTTATAAATTGTTTGAAAAGGATATCAGTGCTGTCAAACAGCCCATGGCGGCGCCTATCATCAGTGACAATAGGAAGATGGAGAAGAAGTCGCTCAACGAGCGCAGGAACGCCGTGGTCTCGAATTCCCCCGTGTTGGAATAATGTTCGCCATAGTTCTGAATGGCTCTGTAGCGGAGAAAGTAGCCAAAATGTATATTAGTTTTTGTTTTTGTAAAGAGACTAGGAAAACACTCACCCGCTGAGGACAATGGCAACCGCATCGTTGAGCACAGATTCGCCCAAGACCAGCGCATACAAATTAACATCGACCCGAAGGTCGTTGAATATGGCCAGAATGGTGAGCGGATCTGTGGGCGATATCAGGGCTCCAAAGTATAAAGTGTCCAGGAATGTAAAGCTGCTGCTCAAGTACTTTGGCATCAGCTTCACACAGCCGTACATGAAGCCACCGATTAGAAAGGCCGACAACGTGGTGCCCACAATGGCAAAGGTGAGGATGGCCCCCAAATTCCGAAAGAAATATTTCTGCCAAATCAGTCCAGTTAATAATATTAAAAAAGTCAGATGTGGCCATCAAACTAACCTTCTTCAGACTGTATCCCGCGTAGAAGATGATGGGTGGCAGAATGATGTTAAAGAATACCTCCGGATCGAATGTGGCTTTCAAATCGATTTCATTCTCATCCACGTCATGCACCTGGCCACGAAAGACATAGGCGTACGTCTTAATGCCCTCTGGCAGCTTGGTTCCGTTCGTCTGATTAACTGGGTACTGTAAATGGAAAGCATTAACTTATGCACCCTTATTTCGAGCGGATTGGCTTACCTTAAACCAAAGCGTATCGGGCGGCAGCTTATCACTGTATGTTGGGGTACCCTGCGGCTCCACCTGCATGTGGACAAGGGTGTTGGCGGTGCCGGCATAGCGTATAATTGCACCTACAATCAGACCTGGAACGTGGAGTAAACAAAATAAAGATATAACTTTGATTTTTAATGACTTTTTTTATTATAAGTTTAATGTGGAAATTAAACTTTATCTTAAAAAAAAAATACAAATTAAAAAATACAATTAACAAATTTATTTTCTGTGTCGGATAAGAATTTATACGAATTTTATTCTATTTTTATTTAAGAAATTAACTTAATTTTTTAGTCAAAAATCAGGGCTTTGACTTCCAATATTGATTAAAAATCGGAAAAAAATTTTAAAAATATAAACGCCACGTGAGTACCTTGGGCCATTTATCCTTTAACAAATGCAATATATATTTTTTATGAAATCGCATGTTTTATTGGACAGTTAGGATGTACACCGAAAAGACCTCTGAATATTTCTTACTACAAAAAAAAAAAGTGTTCAGATGTTGTGTCATTATATGGTATTTAATTAATTAAGCTAACTTTAGCCGTTTTGCCACAACATTTTTTTGTACATAATATGAGAAATTGATAAAGACTAATAAAAAGTTTGTTTTAAAATGATAGTTAAGAAAAGACAAATAACATTTTCGTAAATTTCAAGTTTTAAACTTTACATGGAAAATTAAAAAAAAAATCTCCTTTAAATATTTTTATAAATAAAATGTAAACTCACGGCCAGTCTACAAGTTTGCCTGACCTATCACAAAATGTGAGAGTGACTAATATGCGTCAAGACCTGATAAGTCTGTTTAGCTGCCCCTTATCGGCAGGCGAAAAACAAAACGCTCGACAAGTGCCTAAGAATGCTTTATCATTGCGGCTTTTCGCACACGAAATCATCAATGTTTTATTTTCCGCATACATTGTGGGAGCACGAAACCCGTAAAAAGCACAACTTGGGGGAATGATCAAATCGCGCTGGCACAACAAAACGATTTCACTGAATAATATTTTCTAATTTACGCCCTGCTCTGCCTGCCTGCACTTTTGTAAATAATGCCCTGCCCCGTCGCCTAAACCTGTTTTATTGAATTTTTTCATTAGCTTCAATTAGTTTTGAAGAAATCTGGTTGACTCTTCCAAAACCACGACGTACGAACAATGTGCATATATGCATAGTACGGACTGTATATGAGAAAGTTAGAATAACAAGGCACTCAGCACATTGGCACGATCATAAGCAGGCACTGAAGCAGTATTGGTTTCGGAAAACCCCGACCACGTCAAGGTCCCAATGTCGAATAAAGTGTTCGTTCTGGTGCCATTGCGTGCTGATTCTTCGATATAGCCTTTGTTACTGCTGTGGCCGGGGTTGCCAACTCTGAATGCCTTCCTAATGAAGGTACGGCAGGTGCCACGACTGGCGTTCACAAAGCGTAATTCCGAAAGTGAGACAACAAAGAGGTGTCCGTAAAAGCGGCGACGGAGCAGGTGACACATATTCGAGGGCCTTAAACTTGAAATATGTCGCAAGGAGGAGGGAGAAAGAGAGAACCCGAGCCTACGTACCGTAGATGACAGCCAGGCCGGTCTCGTGCAACCAGGAGACCCGATGATGCTTGAAGAGCCAAATGGTTAGGACAGTGAGGGCCAGCAGGAACACGAAGACGAGCAGATCGAGGCTTTGGATGCGGTGATTTAGCGTGGCCTTGGCATCCAGAGCAATGTCCGTGTCCGTGGCCGAGCAGCCCGGGATGCACAGCGCTAATCCGGCCAGGAAGAGAAGAAGACTAATCCGCCAGCGAGCGTGCGACGGCGATGTCATGTCTATTTCCGTGACCATATTGCAGTGCGACATTCTGATGGCTGCTTCTGCATGCGGCGCCCGCATCCGAAATCGATTTTCGCGTTACGACGTTGTAAGCACAACGCGCGATACGATGTAATTGATTTCGCGCACAACTCGAGAGAGGGGGAGGACTTGGAGCAGGACAGGGCGGCGCTGGCCACGCTCAGGCGGCGCCAGGAAAGTGTCTCGGTCTCCTTTTTGGGCTGTTATATTCGCTAGTCCGTTATGTAAAATATAATTGTCCTTAAAAAGCTTAAACCATTTTTCCGCACTCCGTATAAAAAAAACAGTCAGTTCATATGGAAACAATCGTACGCAGTGTGCCCAGTCGAGGCTATCACTAAATTACCAATGTTGTGCGCGGTTCAGGAGCGGAGCAGTGATTTTGGGAGTAACCATAAGTGATTTGTCCTGGGAACTTTTAATAAACTAAATATTGTTTATTAATGCTTTTTTTTATTATTTAGTGTGTCTCATTTCTTTGATTTGTTTCAAAAACTAATGCTAAAAAGTTTTGCTTTTTTTACAAAGCTTTGCCGAGCTTTTCAACTGAAATATTTGTATATATGCTAGTACATTTTTATACGTTTATAATTTTAAAAATTTATTTATAAATAATCACATAAGTCCATAAATAATTAAAAAATTCAAAACTTAGGATGGTTTCTCTTGACACTTTTGAATTCCAAAAGGTAGCTTTCCTGGTCGGAAAGGCAAATCTGCTTTCACAATGCCTGTCATCTACCTGAACGAGCAGGATTAACGTAATCCTGTTCATTAATTGTGCTTTAACTGTTGCAAAATCGCTCCTTAATCGTTTTATAAAAGCTTTTACCAAAAATTAAAATGACATCTTAAACTCAAAAATATTTCAATTTCAAAAAGGAATGTAAATACATTTTTGTCATAACTGAATTTTTGAGCATTATGTGTAGCAGATCTCAAATGTACATACATACAAAATGTAAGACAGCTCCATAACTTTATTTGGCATCCACATACCTAAATTTAAGATGCATTCACACCTACGGTGCACAGGAAGGGCAGTGACCAAGAACCTCTGCTCCCAGCTTCGTCGTTTATTTGTAGAATGCGACGGGAAACAACTGGAGTCTGGGCACCGTTCCGGCTCCATGGCAGATGGTAAGGAGGATAGAGCCGCCGCATAAAGCTGTCCATTAATTAATACATCAAGCACAGTGGCTAAGAAAATTCAGGAACACTTAGGGGTGGAATCCGGCTATCACACAATCCCAAAGAGCCGGGACGACCTGCTAAAGTTTCACCCACAGCAGGAGGACCTGCCCGAGCGTTCCATGAGGGATTCACACACGACTGCCTTGGTTGATTTAAAATCAGATCCGCTGATGCGCCAACTTTTCGTCAATGGGTCTGGCTTTTTGCGCATGGGCAAGATAATGGAACAGCTCGATCTCATAGCCGGTAAAGTCTATAATACCAAAGGGCGTCAATAGTCTTTCTTTGGTAATTTAACAATATTAAAATCCCATTAAAAAATCTGTCTTAAGTTCTTAAAGGAACATAAAGTTTAGTCACAAATGCCACTAATCGTGATTATTTTCCAGTGTGGATCTGTCACCGTCATGTGTACCTCCCGAAGTTACCAAAGGGCGTTCCACTGCCCTACACTTTCGTCACCCTTTTCATAGACCACGCCAAATTCCTGGTGCAAAAATTCAAGCCGGACGTCGACTTGCAGCTTACCGGTAGCGTTTCTTGGACAGGCCATAGCTCCATGGAGGTCACGACCTATGTGAGGCAGAACGAAGAGACTCTGGCCAGGGCCATCTTTATTGTAGAGGGTCGCAATGCCACGAATAGCGGCCCAGCCCCGATTAACCCCCTGAAACCGCAAGACGAACTAGAGGAGTGTTTCCATTCCGGGGCTCTGGAGCGGCAAGGGCGCCGAGAGAAACGAAAGGAAGGCAGCTTCCTTCTGCAGCCGACAAGGGAGGAGGAAAAGGTCATGTACGATGTATTTTTGCGAACCAAGGGCTCCGATGGCGTAACAAAGGGTGGCTGTTTGCCCCCGGACTGCCGCTGGATATCCGATTGGCACCGCAGTACCATCCTGCACCCGTTCCCTGAGAGCCGCAACGCGTCCAATACGATCTTCAGTGGTTTCATCATCCGCAATGCCACCGAGACGAGCTATATTGCCGCAAGTCTCTACGGAGGCTCCTATGCCGTCATCCAGTTCATATCGGACGTTACATTCGCCCAACAAATCCCCGTGCACAGCTTCATGAAGACAACAGCCTATGTTGTATACACCCATGGCAAGTACATCCAGCTGATGACTGCGGTTAAGTCGCTGGACGCCGTGAATTTTACGGAGGTCCATACCAATGCCCTCCACCTGACGTATAAGGTCGATCGGCCCGTACCGGAGATCATGCCCAGCAGCTTCCATGAGGCGCTTTGGTACTTGGAGGGTCGGCGCCATTTCGAGACCTTCCTCAAGTCATTGGAAGGTGACAATTACAAGGAAGGGCATCGTGTTTAGTACAAGTTTTTAAATAAAAAATTCAATACCAATAATTAAAAATTATTATCTTAAGGGGGTAATCCATCATCCAAGTAAACGGAAGTAAAAATCGAAAAAAATAAGTTTTTTTTCCGTAAATAATATCTATAACTAATGTAGAACTTATGGTTTAAAATATATTTTCTTTTTTTTTAGGTTTTTCGCTGAAAAGGAATGCTTTGTAAAAAGGAGGTCGAAATATAGGTTAAGTGATAATTAAATTAAAGCTCTAGCTATTTATTGGTCCTAAAAAAAAACCTTAAAAAACAGGTAAATACTTGGGATGACCCCTTAAAAATTAAAAAATTGGTCAGTTCATTATAACTGAATTCTATTTAAAATAGTTATTTTTTTAAACCCGATTTTCGACGATTGTAAAACGAAATTATCTGAGAGTGTTCATAAATGCTGTTTAGAGCAATAAAAGTCCTCAGGCACCGACCTTAAAAAAAGTACAACTAACAAAGTAAAAAACTAGGTAAAGCATTTTAACAGTTTTGTTTTACCACAGTGGAAAATATAGAACCGTTTATTCGACCTATTAGACCAAAAAACCAAGAAGAACTGTACAATAATAGAAGACACACACTAGATACAATGCTGGGCTGGAATTCATTTTAAACGAGAAAAGCATATTAGAGTCTGTAGCTAATTCTTTGGTTGGACAGCAGCCCCTCCTGCTGTTGCTGCCCCTCCTTCCCTTGAGGTTCCTCAGCTCTTCGAGCGGGCCTCGTTCCGCCTGCCCTCAATCCACTGCTCGATCTCCTGCTTGAGGGCTTCGTTGGACTTGACTTTGTCCATGGTAAGCGGTTCGCGGTTGAAGGGGTCCGTCTGGTCGCTCAAGAGGTGGCGAGCAATGGTGGACCGATCCACCGTGACCTTGGAGCTGGGCAACACGACAGGATCCGTCATCAGTGTGGAGATAATGGGATCCAGGTACTCTTCAGGAGCGTCGGCCAGCAGCTCCTGCTCCTCCTTGTACTGGGCACCCATTCGCTTTACTTTTCCAGCAAACTCGGACATATCCCCGATTAGTTGGCCGCCTCCAATCCGGATGAGGATGTTCTCGGCATAGTCAAAGAGCTGGTCACTATAGGAGCGCCCGTCCTGGGAGACTGCTAGGCAGAAACTGTCATCCTTACTGAGGTTGATGTAGATGCGACAGATCTCGAGCACAGTCTCTGCAGGATCAAAGTCAAACTCCTTTTTGTCCTTCACCTTAAAGCGTTCCTTCTTCGGCCCAACCAGGTGCAGCAGGAAGTAATTGAGCATGGCGGCAATGCGATCCACCATGCTGTTATGGCAGAAGATGCTTCTTATCTCCGTGGTCAGCAGCTTTAGGATGTTGATGGTGTCTCTTCCGAGGATGTTGTCGAAGCGCGCCAGCATGCCCAGATGCTGCAGGTTCGTCACCTGCTGGAGACGGTCGTTGTGTGACAGGCTGTTCCACTCACCATTGGCCTGGGCGAGCTGGAGCTGCTTGATCTGCTCCAGATTGGACAAGGATTCGTCCAGCAGGAAGATGGCATCATTGATCAGCAGATTAATAAATCTCAGAAAAATGGGTGGCTCAATGGCCTCCATGTTCTCCTCCGCCTCGGTGGCCAGATCCCGAAAGCTCTGCACGTGTTCCGGCTTCGTCCACAGAAACTCCATGATGGCATACATGGGCCTTCGGTAATTGAATTTCTGTTCAAACTGCACCGACTGCCCGGTCATCTCGATGCTGACAAAAACATTGAGCAGACTGCGCACCACCTTCTGCCTATCCGGGTGATTGTCGAAGACACGTGTGTTGAAGTTCTGCCGATTGCTTCCCAGGATCTGTGTGGGCAACAGAAACTCCAGCGCCTCCGCCAGCTTGGCGCGCAGATGGGGATTCTTAACCAGGTCTGAGCTGCCCATGAAGAGCAGGATCATCTTGAAGAAGGCGTCGTGTGCGGCAAAGTACAGGTGGATGTAAAGATCGGTATTGAGGCGCCGGCAAAAATTCAAATACGTTGCAATATTGTCGATAATGCTCTCCGGAACGGACTGCATGTACGGCGCCACAAAGGGCGGGGTGTCCGACAGGAGCTCCAAGTTGCGTAGTATCTGCGGGGAAAAGTCACGCTTGTCTACGCACTGTTCGTAGATCTCGCGGGGCAGCATGGCCACCTCTGTGAGCCAGATGGCAGAGGCCTCAAAGAACTTCAGCACGTCGCTGTCGTTGGTGGGTTCAGAAAGGGTATTCCTGATGGAGAGAACCTGCTGCATCTGCTCGAGCAAGGTGCGAAAGAGGTTCTTGGTCACTTCGTTGTTGGGATCGCTGCTCACCAGTTCCTCGTAAGCCGTCTGTGTGTTCTGCAGTTCGCGCATTCCCCGGCTGAGGCGCTCGAGGCAGGGCCGATTCGCGAGCTCAAAGCATTTGTGGGTCATATAGAATATCTCTGTGACGAAATTGTACTTCTCGGCCGTTAGGCGCTCTTCGCCTTCCGGGGTCGGAAGCAGGCAGGTCTCGTCACGAGCCTTCAGCAGGCTAACGCCCTTGGCCAGCCGATCCTTGTCCTCCACGGCACAGTAGGTGGGATCCACGAGAAGGACCTTTAGCGATGGCTGGCACAATGGGGCGCATAGACGTGCTAGGACCGCACTTAGGTTCGTCATGAACGCATCGCTGGCAGTGCTGTGAACCGTTTGCTCCAGATTCATGTGGATGCTGCTCCACAGATGACCCCGCGACACATTCGCGTCCAGACAATTTGCCAGCCACTGAAGCGTCTTCTTCTTGGTCTCGGGCGACAGCACGAGCAACTGCTTAACCAGCTGGAATATGGAGTCCCGGTGACGCGCGAGCACTGCCCACAGGGCGGGATCTGTCTGGTTCAGCGATATATGCTGGAAAAACTCGTACTTGGCCCCCTGGGTCTTGGGCAGGATAGAGATGCACAGGAGGTTGCCCAGAAGAGTGTCCATATAATCGCCACCTGAAGAATCTTACGAGTTGATGAAAAGAACTAAATGCAATGTGGGATCATGGACCTCACCTTTCGCCTTGGGGTTGGGTGTAGTGTAATCAATGAGCAGCTCGCCCAGCAACGCTGCCCGTTTGTCGCGCACGAAGAAGCCCAGTATCCAGAAAATGTTCTTCTTAATCGTCACCAAGTTTTCCTTAACGATCAGCTTCTGCAGTTCGGTCAGCAGCGGATAGAAAATTGCCTTGAGGGCACCCAGCGCCTCGATCGGCTCGTCCTCCTCCACAACCTTGCAGGCCACACGAACCAGGAACTCCAGAGTGCTGGTGTCGTGCTCATCGGCCTGCTCGAACAGCTCCAGCCACTGACTGGCGAACGATTGCGGAGCAAAGAGATCCGGCTGGCGCATACAGGTGCTGGCGTTGTTCAGAATCAGAGCGATGACTGTGGAGCAGTTCACCTTCTGTGCGGCCTGGATCCGCTCACACCGAGCAAAGGCTCCATGTAAATAGCATATGGCTCGTGTCTCCATGGCCTCGGCACTGGCGTTGCCCGCATTGTACTGCGCCGTCTCGGTTAGCATTAAACGCTCGAACAGCGCATGGGCTACCAGGTCCTCGCCCAGCGACTCGTCGCTGGTGTCCACAACCACATCCGCCAGGCACAGTAGATGTGTGCCCTCAGCACCACGCGCCTTGTTCAGTGTGAAGAGGAGCGAATCCTCGACCAATTTGTGGGACACGCCATCATCAGACTTTGTGCCCTGCTGGAGCAGGGCGGCGAAAGGGTTTTCGTCGACACTTGTCATCCTCTTTTGGTGGCGCTTGCGTGAGACGGAGGCACCTGATTTAATTGAACTAAATTGATGCACACACTGCAGGACTTTTAATGGCGATACACATTCAGAAAGAAAAATATTTTTCCCCAGAAACTTTACACACAGATGACTGGACAGGGCTGCCAGACTGCCGAAAAAGTTTCACATCGTTGTTTGTTGGAGTCAGCTGATGACAGCTGTGGCAACGCCAAAAGCCCCTTTTTCGGTATTTTGTTTAGTATTTTAGTCCGAAAAGCTTATCGCCAAAATTAAAAAATCGGAATTCTTTTTTATATTCTAGATTTTATTTAAACTTTGCATTAATGTCTTTCCGCCTTCTATTTTATTCTGCAAATAATATATTTCATATTTAGCTGTTATTATGCGAAATATTCTGAACAAAACTCTGATGAAAATTTACCAAAAACTTGGGGATTCCCGAATTAATATCAATAGAAAATTGATTTTATGTGTGTTTTTTATTTTTGTAATTTCCTGTTTTTCCTTTTGCAAGCAGTAATTGTTATCAATTAGCAGTTATTGCAGTTGATTAACCTTCTTTATCAATAGGATTGCATAGCTTATATCTGGGCCAGCGAAAACCGCAGCCGTGTGCACTCGAAAAATAAATCCAAAGCCAATTAAGACAATCAACCGCAAAGCGACCCAAAGCCAACTGAACCGACAACATGAATACTGCAAGCGCCGGCTAGTGACGCAGACAGTGCCCACCCACTGCCGGTGGGTTTTCCGATAAATGTGTTCGTGGATTGTTAAATCGGCTTATGATCAGGCAACAGTAAAAACAAGCGCCTCGAAGTTCGTTGATTCCGCATGTAACTCGCATATCAGTGGACGTGGACAGTCGGCGCGGTATTTCCAAACAGAAAACATATGCACGCAGCTCCATTTTCCATTTGCCATAGCTAGTAGCAAAGGCTGCACATACCTAAAAAGTGATTTAACGACTTTTAACCATTACTATGAGTTTGGTGCGACCACTGAAGCCCGCTCTGCAGGCGATTGCCATCAATGAGTTGAACGAGGTGCCCCAGCGAGTGCCCCAGGACATTAAAGCTCTGAGGGATTGGGTACAGAAGCAGCCACATCTGCAGGCCTGCACCGACGACCAGTTCCTCCTCGCCTTCCTGCGCGGCACCAAGTTCAGCGTGGAGCGGGCGAAGGAGAAGTTCGATCGCTTCTACTCGCTGCAAGCTTCTATTCCCGAGGTCTTTAACGAACATCGCCTGGCCACCGATCCCCTAGTGCTGGACATCATAAGGATGGGGTGAGGACTTCAATTGGTCTCAGATTCAGTGTACTTATACACTTCCTTTCCCACAGAATCCTTCTCCGACTTCCCCTGGCCGCGGATGATACAGGTCCTTGTGTAACCATCATTCGTGCTGGTTCCTACGACACGGCCAAGTACAAGTTCCAGGACATCATACGCGTGGGCTCCATGTTCGGCGAAATCATGATGTTCGAGGATGAGAATGCCACGGTCAGCGGATACGTTGAAATAATGGACATGGCTGGAGTGACGGGGTCCCACCTGTTTGCTCTGCAGCCTCAGCTTCTAAGTAAGTTCTCCACATACGCGGACGAGGCGATGCCGACGCGACAAAAGGGCATCCACTTCATCAATGTCCCACCGGCCTTTGAAACGGGGTTCAATTCTCTGAAAACTTTTTTTCCTGCTAAAATCAAGAGTCGGGTGAGTCTGAAATCTTTAAATTAGGTGTTTCTACCAGCATCGGTAGGTTCTAAACTTATTTACCACAGATCTCAGTGAGCTCTGATCCGGAGGCTGTTTTTCAGCTAGTTCGCCGCGAGTATTTGCCAAAGGAATATGGAGGAACTGCCGGCTCCATGAAGGACATAAGCCAAGCTATGGAAGAGAAACTATCCAGCTACGCAGCCTACTTTCGAGCCTCCCAAAAGTACGGAACGCAAGAGAAGCTGCGCGAAGTTGGGGATCATCGGGTCCAGAGCGATCATCGTTCAACTTTTGGAGCTGTTGGGTCTTTTCGAAAACTGGAAATCGACTGATTGCCGTAATTGACTGTAATTCAGTCGCAAAGCAAGAGTTTGGAACGAGATTATCGATTAAAGTTGTACATTTTAAGTTACTTGAACTGGTATGTACATACATATACAGGAAAATCGTTTAAAAATTTGTTAAATGTAGATGTTATTTGTTAAAATATTTTCACTTTAAACTACAAAAATATTATTATAAGTCTTAAGAAATCTTTTGATCTTTTGATTGTACATATTAAAGAATATAACATAAATTGTATAATATAATAATATTTAAGTATACAGGTAACCGACGACGAGATGGGTTAAATCTTAGGTGTTTCCCAACATGAAACATTTAACATCCATGTTTGTGTCGCAGAAATGATTTCATTAAGTTATGTACATATCTAAAAATATAAGAACCCTTGGGTCAAACATTTGATTATCTTTGAATATAATCGTTTGATAAGAGTACATAATATTCATTTTGTTTTACCTTTAATGACTATTTCCTAGGCTCTTATCAATGACCTTGGTAAATCGCCCCCTTCTTGAATACCGTAGAATTTAATATATCTTTTAAAATATTTATTTATTTATTTTTATCTCTGGAAGTACATTTTTTAAAATTTTTATATTTTTTCAAATTTTGTTCCATTTTGAATTGATATTTTTGTAAACATTTAATAACGTCTAGAGTGACCGTCTTCTGGTAAGAGAGACATTCTTTATCAAAAAGCTTTCACAAAAATTGAGCTTTTTTGATGATGGTTTTCATCAGCTGCTTTAAATACGAAGTTCACAACAATTCCAGGCTCTTCTTAAGCAATTCAACATCGTAAAATGACGGATATATCAAGCCTAAACGAAGACTGCCTGCTGTGAGTGATCATCCGAACTGGGAAAGGATTCCTTTCATGGAGTAACCCCATTGCACTTCAGTCAAATTGTAGAGTACCTGAGTCTGGAGGAGCAGTTGGAACTATGGCAGGCCACAGAGTCCACGTCGCGTCTGTGCTCGGTGATTTCATACGCTTGGCAGCGTCAGAGCAAGCACTGCGTCCGCCGGGAAACATTCGCTGGAAAGCCCGTCCTTCAAAAGGATTTTCTGCAGTGTATCAGCTCCACAGTCGCGGAGCTCACACTCCGGTATTTGCCCATGGAACAGCTCGAGCAGTGGAAGGACCACACGTTTCCCAACGTGAGGGAACTTTACTACCTGGGGGATGAATACGACGAAGCCGATGGTGAGGCTGACATTGCGATTATGGTGAGTTGCTTTCCTCAGCTGGAATCCGTTGGGATAAGCGGAAACACCAGTGGCCAGCACATCAGCCAGTGGCGGCACCTTCGACGTCTGGATCTCCAACTGTGCTGGTACCTGGGCTTACAATGTTTTGAGGATATTTGTCAGAAACTGCGCCTTCAAGCCCTTACCGTCCAATGGCGACGAGCAGAAGAGGATGTCTACGTGCAGGCCATATCGGCACTAGAGGATCTGGAAGAACTCGACTTGGACATAGTCCACCTCAGTCCCGAGAATGCCCGCAAGTTGCTGAGTCTGCCGAAATTGGCAAAGTTTCGCCTGCACAACATGGACCTTTTCGATAGTGTCCTGGAGGACATTGCTCGACTGCGTGGGCCGGACTTGGTGGGGGTCACTTGCAGAGACAATTTTGTGAGGTGGAGCCCTCGGGTATTGGCGAATTTGATAAACCTACGTCGCCTTACACTAGTAGACGATGAGGGCAGTTGCGCCATTGATTTTAGTGTTATAATCAAAAGCTTTCCCCACTTGGAGCAACTGAACCTGGAGAACTCGCGCATTTGGCCAAATGCTGACGGCATCTGGGACGTAGTGGCTGCATGTCCACAACTCGAGGTAATCACTGTATTCAATCAGTGTCTTTCGGAGGACTTCTTTGCCTTTAGTGCCTCTTCTATGCAACGGGCCCTGGATAAGAGAATCGAGCCCTTGGCCATTCGGTTTCTTGGAACGGGCAATGAAAAATTGGTGCGACCCTTGTCTTTAACTTCTTTTCTTATTTGTTTTTAATAAACATATTTTTTTCAGATTGCCAAACATTTTGTACATCGCAATCTAAAAGTATTCCACAAGGCCAGAGATTACACTATTTCCCAAGTACCTGAAGAATGCATGGAGTTTGAATTCTTGATCCACGATAAATCGTTATGAAAAGTTTGCTTTTTACTCTTTAAGTTCCCGAAAGATAACTAAAACTTAAGATATCCTTAACCCCATCCCGCCAAGTGCATTAAAACCTAAATTAAGTTTGTCAAATTATAAAAATGAGGCTGCCTAACACACAGGCTAATTATCATTTATGATAATCTTTGAAATACATTGAATATAAAAATGTAACAAATATTACATATTTTTGATAGCTCTTTTCATTTTAGTATTTAAGCGGGATTATAGGAACCTAAAAAAATAATATACAACAATTTTTAAAAGTTTTAATATTTTTAGGCATATGGGGAATGTTAAAAAAATATATTAAAATTTTAAGGAACAAAAATACAAAAATCATGTATAAAGTTAAAACAAAAAAAAAAAAAAATAAAATAAATGTATATTATTAGATTGATTTGCCTGGTGATGCCTATGAAGTAATATTTTAAATCTATTCTTTTTATAACCCAATTCTTAAAGTATACCAGTAGGCTTATAGTCTTACTTTTACTTTATCTTGGGAACTATTATTGCTTCCCTTATTGGAAATTCCTAGTATCCTCCTTCGTTGTGTAGACCCCTGGCAATCTGATCGCCGTCTATGAAACTACTTTTATAGAAAGCTTTCTGAGCTTTTTGTTGACGGTTTTCACCAGGTGAGGCAATTTTGTACATGAGTTTAAATACGAAATTCACAACAATTCTGGGCGCTTCCTTGGAACCACCTGTCCCATCAACTCCCCCAAAATGACGAGTATATCAAGCCTCAACCAAGACTGTCTGCTGTGAGTGAGCATCCGAAGAAAGCATTTCTTAAATAACACGATCAATTAGCCTAATAATAGAGTACCTGAGTCTGGAGGAGCAGTTGGAACTATGGCAGGCCACGGAGTCCACGTCGCGTCTGTGCTCTGTGATTTCATACGCTTGGCAGCGTCAGAGCAAGCACTGCGTGCGCCGGGAAACATTCGCTGGAAGGCCTGTCCTTCAACAGGACTTCCTGGAGTGCATTAGCCCCACTGTCACAGAGCTTACACTCTGTCATTTGCCGATGGTACAGCTCGAGCGGTGGAAGCACCACACGTTTCCCAACGTGAGGGAACTTTACTACCTGGGGGATGACGACGAAGTCGATGGAGACGCCGACATTGCGATTCTGGTAAATTGCTTTCCTCAGCTGGAGTCCGTTGGGATAAGCGGAAACACCAGTGGCCAGCACATCAGCCGGTGGCGGTACCTTCGACGCCTGGATCTCCAATTATGCTGGTACCTAGACTCACAATGCTTCGGGGATATCTGTCAAAAACTGCGCCTTCAAACCTTATGTGTCCAATGGCGAGGATTCGAGGCGGATGACTATGTGCCAGCTATCTCGACGCTACAAGAACTGAAAGAGCTCGACCTGGACATAGTCAACCTTAGCACCGAGAACGCCCGCAAGCTGTTGAGTCTGCCCAAGCTGAAAAAGCTTCGCCTTCAAATAATGGAACTATTTGATGATGTTTTGGAGGTGATTGGTCAACTGCGTGGACAGGATTTGGTGGCCCTCACTTGCAGAGATAATATTATGCCGTGGCGTTCCCAGATATGGACGAGATTGGATAACCTTCGCCGCCTTACGCTCGTCGACATTGGCTTGGGCGTTCTAATCAAAAGCTTTCCCCGCTTGGAGCAACTGCATCTGGAGAATTCTCGCATTTGGCCAAATGCAGACGGCATCTGGGAAGTAGTGGCTGCCTGTCCAGAACTCAAGTTAATTACTATATCTGACCGCGATCTTCCAAATGAGTTTCTTGCCTTTAGTGCCTCCACCATGCAGCGCGTTCTGAATCAGCGTCTTGAGCCCTTGTCCATACATTTTCATGGAACGGGCAATGAAGAATTGGTGTGTTGGGACCTCATTCCTATTGGTTTAAACTCTAATTTTGATATTAATGTATTGTTTCCAGATTACCAAGCTATTTGTACACCGGAAACTTGAAGTATTATATAGTGCCACAGATTACGCTGTTTCCCAAGTACCTGAAGAATGTATGGAGCTGGAATTTCTAGTCCGGGAAACATCTTTGTGATACCGAGAGAGACTTAGTATGACTGCCTTAGGCAGAGACTGATATTTTACGAAGACAATATGAAAAATGTAAATGTATATATAATACTTGGATTTATCGCGTCTTTCATTTAATAATAATCAGGGGCTTAAACCTAAAATTAAACATATATATTAAGTATTTTCTAATTTAATTTTATTTAATTTCATTCTAAGGTAAACACTGTCCACACATTTTTATTGATTAATTCAGTACATTTTGAGTTATCGTGTACACCGATTTTCAAAATGTCATTTTTCGGGAGAGTGATACGCATACATTGAACCTTCATTCAACTCTGCATAACTTCTTCAATTTTGCTTTGATCGATTTGAAACTTGAACACAATATTCTTAAAATATTGAGCCTTTAAAATAAAAAAATAAAAGAATTAACAAAAAAAAACCTTACCCCTTCCCTTAAGCAAACTTTAGTCGTTTTGACATACCATTTTTTATTAAGTGGCCCGATTTGCACCGAATTGGCCTTATCCCCTTATAGCTTACATTTACAGCTCCGTTGGCTAAATGTCCCAGCTACAAGCGCTTAAAAAAGCCTCAACTTTTGCACCCAAAAAAAGTTCAATAAAACATCTATCATTGGTTTTGTGTCACCATGTTAATTGGTTGCTTTAATTCTTTGTCGGATATCATTCACCACTTGCTGAGTCGAAATGTGTTTCATGTGTTTGATGCTGACGAACTCCTCTGAAATCCCCGCTAATGGGATAAGGGATTCGGAGGCTGATCCGCCGCCCTCGACACCTCGTTCGAATCGTTGATTAATAAATATATTTGAACTAGTTTTTGAGTCTAATATACTTGGTAGGACTTGGTTAGGCGGAAGGAACGGTCTTCCCTCACACCTCGCTGTAGGGTCGCGATGCCGCGCTCCGGTTGGAAGAGACTGGCGGCGGACTTGGCGGTGGACTAAAGTCCGTTTCCGTGTCGTTATAGTTGTACCGACTGTCCGATGGTGAGAGCGAGCGATATGTGCGCGGTGAATGCGTGTAGGAGTGATGATGGCGGCCCCAGCTGCCGCTGTGCCTTCGGCGATGGTCCAAAGCATCCCGCTCATCCTCATCGTCGTCGTCATAGTCATCGTAATCACTGTAGTCCGAGTAGCGATCCCGATCCCGATCCCGATCACGATCACGATCCCGGTCCCCGCGCGCAGAGGGTGGTGGGGAACGCATGCGTCCCAGGGGCGGAGGACGTGCCCCGCCACCCGCTGGCGGCAGGAATGGCGGCGGCGGCAGGCCCATAAATGGTGAGAAGGGTGCCGCTAGGAATGGCAGTGGATTTGGCATGTTCAGCAGGGGTGAACCGGGCAGCCCAGGCAACGGCAGCGGCAACGGCGACGGAGCCGTCTTTAGTTCCGCTCCCAGAGCAGGCCCAGCTCCATTGGCAGCAATGGCTTCGACTGCGACTGCATCTCCGCCGCCACTACCGCCGCTAGCCATGGTGGTCAACTTGCGCCGCAGTCCGGCGGCCTCGGCGAGCGCCTCTTCGCACCGGCGCTCCGACTGACGTGCTGCCAGCCAGGACTCGTGGGCGCGGTTTTCCAGCGTGCCCATCTGCGCCTTGTGCGAGGCTATCTGGGCCTCGATCTCGGCCCGCAGCTCGTCGTTCTGAGATCTGCAAAATTCACCAGTGAGCATGAAATACAACTACGTCTCTAGGATGACTTACTTTAGAGTCTGAATTTCGTTCTTCATCAGTGTCTGCGTCTCCACGGTGCTGGCGTTTTCGCCCTGATGCTGCAGCCACTTGGTCTCCTGCAGACTGAGCTCCCTGAAAGGACAACGATGCCATGGGTAATGAAACCACTTTCTATGCCTTCTTACTTTTTTAGGTCGTTCTCCTTCTCGCGGAAGTAGCCGGAGAGGACTTCGAGCCTCGTCTGCGCCTCCAGCTTGTCCCGCTCCGACTGGTTAAAGTCCTGCTTGAGCTGCTCCACATCGGAGCTGGACTGCTGTAGCTGGCCCTCTAAGCGCTGCTTGTGGGCCACTTCCTGTTCCAGCTTCGCCTGCAGCTCGACGAACTTCCTTTGGGCCGCGTTCAGTTCGCCGCGCGTTTTGGCCGAGGCAATCAGCTCCTGAACATTTAGGTTGGCATCCTTCTTCACGGCCTTGAGGCAATCCTCGAGAGCCTCGATCTTGGCCAAGCTCGTTTGATAGTCGCCATGCTCTCGCTCCCATTTGGCGGTGAGGTCGAGAATCTGGTTCTGGAGTCTTTGCATCTCGTAGTTGCGTGCCTCCAGTACCTTGGCCATCTCCGAGTCCGTTTCTGCCTGAATTTCGTCCAGGCGGGTCTGCAGCCTGGACTTCTCCATCTCGAGCTCGTAATTGTCCTCCTGCAGGGTCTTTAGCTCACCGTTCAGACGCGACGTGGTCTCCGCGAAAGTGTACTGCAGCTCGCTGTTCTCGCGACTCTTTTCCGCCAGACTCGAGTTGATCTCAATCATGATCCCTGCATTAGAATTGGTTTAAGGAACATTACAGTTGGCGGGGCTTGAGGATACTCACTCTCCTGGTCATTCAGCTGCCGCTGCAGCTCGTCGACGGTGCTCAAGAAGGCCTCGTCGCCGTTTTGGTTGCTCAGCACCTCCGAAAGCATCTTGTTCAGTTCCAGACCAGCCTCAGCCGCATTATCCAGATCCTGGCCACAGGAAGGGAATTAATGTCATGTTGATGTTGATCAATTTAGTCGTTTGTTCTTACCCTTTCCAGTGAGCCAACCTGCTCTTGCAGCTTGGCCTTCTCAAAGACCTCCTTCTCCAGTTGCTTCTTGAGCTCAGCCACCATGTCGTTGGAGCCAAAGGAGTTGTCCTCGATACTGGCCAGCTTGTGGCGCGTCGTCATCAGTTCATGCTTGATTATATGGTTCTCCTTGTGGGAGGCCAGCAAGCTGCGTTCCAAATGGTTAAGCTTGGACAGGAGCGCTCCCTCTTGGCTGCTGTTGCAGAAACAGTAGTAGGCAAAAATAAAGAACAGGGACGAGGCCGCCGCAATGACCACGCACAGCAGTAGCAGGCTGTGATCCACCACCTTGGCGGTGAGAATCTCTGCGAAATTATCTAGGGAAATGGAGCGATGGCAGTAGTCATCCTGCTGCGACTGAAACCGAGCACAGTAGCCGTCCATGTCGACTGCTGGGGCCGATTCTATGAACAAAATTAATCAAGTGAATGTTTTAAGGTTTGGAGTACTTAAGAGTTGGACTTACCAGGTGCAGGCTTCCTTGGGGATCCCGCTACTTCGCCCACGCCTGGATACAAAATTCTTTGCAGCTCATCGCTACCATCAAAGCCAGCGTTTTCCGGCTCCTTTCCTATGAAATTGTTCACAGTGTCCACGATGGTGGCAAACAAACCTAGTCCCAGGGCACCATCTTCTTTAGTGGGAACATCCGCCAAGGGACTTGCTGTCGCAGGCAGAGCCACAGGTTCCACGGAACCCACTCCCGCAGCAGCCTGCGGTGCCGGTGTAGCATCCTCTTCGTGAACAGAACCGTAGGGTGAGTCGGGAACAGGCGATATAGTAGTATGTTCTGCCCTTTCTGTGGGATGATGATGATGATGATGGTAGTCCTGGTGCTGGTGATGTGGGTACTCTGTACTTTGCTGCTTATTGTAGTAATCGTTGGGATCAGAGTAGACCTCATTGGACTCGGGTTCCACTGGGTCACTGAGCGGTTGCTGCTGCTTAAGCGCCTCGGCTTGCTGAAGCCGCAGTGACTGCTCCACTTCCTCGTTAAGGACTTGTTGTTGCTGCTCTTGCTCCTGATTCACTTTCTCTTTTAGTGTCTGTTGCTCAGACGCGACGTGTTCCTTTAATTCCTGCTGCTGTTGTTCTTGCAAATGCTTGTAATAATCGGGATTTGCCTTTTCAAAGAGTGGTGGCAGGACAACGGGTTCAGATTTAAGCAAGTCCTCTTCAATGAGACCACTGGTTGTGGAGCTGATCTCAGATTGAACCACAACGGGCTCATCAGCACTTGCACTTAAATCCTTTTCGGTCTCAGTTTTTACTTCAGTTGCAGACGAAGCTGTATCTACTTTGACGACTCCATCGTCAACCCTGTCATTTGCAGCTGGATGGGCGGGTGGTGTCCCGGGAACCCCAGGTTTTTCGGTGATTTCCTCGACTGCTAAAACTTCTGAAGGTTGTGACTCAACGGTTGTTGTTTCCGGTACCTCCTCAATCAATTCCTTATCTACCGACGCACTTTCCGCTGCCAGCTCCTTTGGTAGCTCCGTGGTAGCATTTGTTATTTCTGCCTGTTTCTCCTCTGCCTGCCCTACGTTGGCTTCTTCCTTTGGCTTTTCCAAACTTAGAGTCGTGTTTTTTTGCTCAATGCCAATCGTTTCAATACCATCAATTGATTTTGTATCGTTCAATTTCTCGTTGTGGATCGATTCCTTATCTTCGCTATCTTGGTTCAGGTCGTCGTCTTCGTCTATCTCGTCGTCCCCATAATCAAAATCATCAGAGTCTTCAAGTTCTGCGTTGATGGCGTCTAATAGTTTTGAGGAATCCTGTTCTCCAGCAGCAGGCAAAATGGGGTCCTTTGGTACCGTTGGCTGTTCCGGGGACTTTTTCGCATCATTAGATGCTTCCTGCGGCTTCTGTAAGTCAACAGTGGCATCTTGGGGCTTCTGTGAGTCCACAGTAGCATCCTGGGGCTTCTGTGAGTCCGCAGTTGCATCCTCGAGCTTCTGTGAGTTCACAGTGGCATCCTGGGACTTCTGTGAGTTCACAGTAGCATCTTGGGGCTTCGATAAGTCCACGGTTGCATCCTCGAGCTTCTGTGAGCCCACAGTTGCATCCTGCGGCTTCTTTGAGTTCACAGTAGCATCCTGGGGATTCTGTGAGTCCACAGTAGCATGCTGTGGCTTCTGTGAGTCCACAGTTGCATCCTTCGGCTTCTGTAAGTCCACAGTTTCATCCTGCGTCTTCTTTAAGTCATCAGATGCTGCTGAGGCTGGTTCTGACTTCGCTGCATGACTGGGGCTGGGATTGGAGGGCTCCGGAGACGTAATGGGTGTGCTATCAGTTACAGCTGGAATGGCTTCCAGGGGCAGCTCAGTGCCATCCACCAGCTGCAGCAGCTGGGCCTGAGTAGCCTTCGTTGGATCAGGTGCCTGCTGATCCTTCATTTTGTCGTTCCCCACAACAATGGCCTCCACTTGAACGTCCAGCGGGGCTGTGGTGGTCGTCGCCAAGTCATCGGATGACTCAGAGGCGTTAAGCACGGTCTGCAGGGGCTCCGCCACTGCAGGAGGACTAGGAGGACTGCCAGGCCCCACAACTGGTACCTCAAACTTTAGTTCGGCATCCCGCACAAGGATCTTCTTCTCCATAATGAAGTCCTTGTTGGCATAGCCACGCCGGCCGTTGATGTCCACGCCCCAGAGCTGCTTGTTGGAGCCGGCGCTCTTGGACAGGACGCGAATGGGGGTGTTGATTTTAAAGGATATGAGGCCTTCGCCACCAGTCGCATAGCTGATTTTGGCAATGCCCGTTGAGATAATTTCTGCAACACCAAAAACACATTAATTACGCAATTCCAGTCAGTCCACATCAACTTAAAACCGCCCAAAGCGTGTTTCACAATATCGGCTGTCTTGTCTCGCCCAAAGATTACAACTTACGTTCACATTTTGGGTCAGCGCACAATCGCTTGTCCGAGAGTGTCCCCTGCGCCCACGTCAATGTTGGAAGACAGCAGCAGATCCAGACCAGGCCGACGAACAGGTCTCTCAGCTGGGGCTGCATTTTCGCTTTCTCGTTGGCCAGCCGCATTTTGCATTGTCTTTGGGGCTCAATTGGACGTGCAAAATAAACTTATTTGCTGCAGCTATCAATTTTTTGTGTATAAAAATGTCTTCACTTTCAGCTGAGTTGGCTTTTCAACGGTGGGACCGTACTTGGTGCGCCAATTTTAGTCATTTCCATCAATTGAATAAAAATACTAAAAAAAAACTATTTATCATTTTGTATCTTCGCCAGTTGTAAATATTTAAGAGATATATTTAATTGCTGCGTCAGAGGCTTTAATTTAATTTGCAATGTAAAATTAAATACACTTTGCTACCCTTTAAAAATGTTATCGAAGAAATGTCTTCTTTAGCTGTGTTTAGTAAACACATTTTCACGCAACAAGATTGAGATCACCGAGTAGGTCAAGGCCTTATTCGAAACAGGCTCATCCGGAACAGGAAATAAACTTACTCATTTTTACAGGAAAACAGCGTAATGGGCACCAAAGTGCTGCGAAAGGTGACGCACTGCCTCTTCGATATGGACGGCCTGCTGCTGGGTGAGTTTGTGGGCGTTTAGAATGGACTTCTTTTTTAATAGTAACTCATTCAACAGATACGGAGCGCCTTTATACGGAAGCGTCGAAAATGACACTAGGTCCATACGGCAAGACTTTCACGTTCGAAGTGAAGGAGCAAATGATGGGCCTACAAACGCGGGAGGCAGCGGAATTTATGATCAAGCACTACGGCCTGCCTGTACCGTGGGAAGAGTTGGCCCAGCAGCAGCGCTCCAATACCGAGAAACTGATGCGGCACTCTGAATTAATGCCAGGTACCCCACTCCGTTCTGCTTTGCCATCACGCACTTGGCGGGGATGAAGGCTAGAAGGTTAGCAGTACGCTCCAGTATACAATGCTTTCCCCTCCTTTATACAAGTCTTATTACAACTCTGCTCTAGATCCTTATCAATTTGTATTTACTTTCACCCGTTTCTAGGAGCGGAGCGCCTTCTGCGTCACCTCCACGCCAACCAGGTGCCTTTTGCACTGGCCACCAGCTCCAGCGCCGAAATGATGGAGCTAAAGTCCACCGATCACCGGGAGCTGTTCGATCTGTTCAACCACAAGGTGTGCGGAACTGACAGCGAAGTTGAGAACGGCAAGCCCGCGCCCGATATCTTCCTGGTGGCTGCTGGCAGATTTGTAAGGCCGCCCGCTGCCGCCGACTGCTTGGTGTTCGAGGATTCGCCCAATGGTGTGGCAGCCGGCAATAGCGCCGGCATGCAAGTGGTCATGGTGCCGGATCCTCGACTGTCCCCGGAGAAGTGCTCCCACGCAACTCAGGTTCTGCGTTCCCTTGCGGACTTTAAACCCGAGCAATTCGGTCTGCCTCCGTTCGAGGATTAATCTTTATTCCAGCTCAAGGAGCGTAATACTAACAAATATACATATAAATGGTAGTATTGTCGCCTTTACTCCAGCCTTAAGTTTAGTTTTCTGAGAGCCCTACTGGCCGACTGCTTCAATATTTTTGTGTATGTCGGGAGCAGCCTTGTTGGCTAGGGGCAAGGACACCTCTTTGCCGTTGCCTAGAGAGAAGAGTTTGAAAATAATTCACGTATCCATACGTTGTATGACTTACCATAGCGGGCATAAAGGCGAGGCTGGACGCCGGAGCATTCGCGCACAAGGATCGGCAGGTCTGGGTTCTGTTTCTTCAGATTTGGGTAAAACTTTTGGACATATTCCCTGGGAGGGTATATTATATAATTTGAATAAGCGGAAATGCAGAACTCACCTGGCGCCCTTGGAGGCGACACCGTTGGGGTCTAGTATAATGCGAACTTCCTTTAAATTTAGTGTGAAACTGATTAAACGGACCAAAGTTATACGCATTTTGTTAAAAAAAAACTTGTAAAATATAAACTTTAGAAAAATATTTTAAGTGTAAGTGTTTTTGATTTTATAATTCTAGAAAATGTAATGAAAGTAAATGTTGTTACTACATAGGGTTGTCAAATATTAAGTATAAATACTTTTAAAAATATTTTGTAAAGGAATTTAAAAACAAACAATTTTACAATGGGCAAGTGATCGTAAAAAACATTTTACGTTTGTACTGTAACGCAATAATATTCGTTACGTGTTTTGCCACTTTTTAAAAACAATCGATAAGTCCATCGATAAATTATGACATCTGTTGGACAGCATTGCCATCACTAGCTCCATTTAGTAAACAGAATTGCTCGAATTTTAAAAGCACGCAGTAAAACTCTAATTAAAGGAAATATGGCATCCGTTCATTGTCAACTGTGGATGGGCAGTGTAAGTAGCAATCATTATTATCCAAAGAGAAGGTAGTCAAGACTTCTGCTTTGCCATTTCAGCTGGAGTCCTACATGACGGAGAACTTCATAATCGCCGCTTTTCGGAAGATGGGCGAGGATCCCACCACGGTGCGCTTGATGCGTAATAAATACACCGGCGAACCGGCTGGCTACTGTTTCGTCAACTTCATATCAGACGACCACGCCCTGGATGCGATGCACAAGCTGAATGGCAAGCCCATTCCTGGCACCAATCCCATTGTACGGTTTCGGCTCAATTCTGCCAGCAACTCGTACAAGTTACCGGGCAACGAGCGGGAGTTCAGCGTGTGGGTGGGCGACCTCAGCTCCGACGTGGACGACTACCAGTTGTACAAGGTCTTTTCGAGCAAGTTCACCTCGATCAAGACGGCCAAGGTGATCCTGGACAGCCTGGGCTTCTCCAAGGGCTATGGATTTGTGCGCTTCGGCATCGAGGACGAGCAGAAATCTGCCCTGTATGACATGAACGGCTACATCGGCTTGGGCAGCAAACCTATCAAGATCTGCAATGCTGTGCCGAAGCCCAAGTCCGAATTGAGTGCCGCCCTTGGAGACACGAGCAGTAACTATGGCTACGGCTCCGGAAGCACAGCCGGGGGGTCGGATTTTTCGCAATACTACGACCCCACCAGCACCTACTGGCAGGGATACCACGCCTGGCAAGGCTACTATGAGCAAGGCGGTCCCTCAATTACTGATGCCGCCGCCTACTACCAGCAAGCCATGTCGCAGTCGCACTCGAATCCGCAAACACTTGCTCAGCATGCAGAGGCCTGGAGCGCCCAGCGCAGTGCCCAGTACGAGCAACAGCAGCACACAAATGCCGCCGCTTCGAATGGGGCGGAGGGGGATTACGGGCTGGTGGAACACAAATTCGTGCTGGACGTCGATAAGATGAATCGTGAAACTGCTGATGCGGATCGTCGCCTGTACGATGCTTTGGAGAGCTCAAAGTGGCTGCCCATCGAACAGTTGGAGGTGTTTTAAGCCGCTGTTTCTACTATTTATAATACTTTTCATTAAATATATGTACAAATCCAACAATTTAAGAAAATGTGTTATCATTTTAAGGTAATTAAATTTTAAATTAGTTCTTCGATATAAAGTTAATGTTTTACTTCGATAACGATAAGCCGAAAAAAAACAACGGTCGTTTGTGAGATTCGCCAATCTGGTCACATTGAAGAAAAAAAAAAAAAGAAATTGAAAAGAAAATTGGGAAAAAGTTCAATTAACCTGCTCTGTGATGGCGCCCTTTAAAAGAGTGCGCCAGCCAAAAGTCACCACACAGGCTTTGCTGGACTTCGACCTGGGCGAAAGCTCATCAGACAGCGATTTCCTGCCTGACATTGATAACTGCTCCGATGGCTCAAAGGACGAGAGCGACGGCGACGGCAGCAGCGACGCAAGCAGCGGATCGGGCTCTGACGAGGACTCGGATGCTGAGAGTGAGGACTCGACACTGCAGCTTCGCCAGCTGCTGGCTGAAAGCGAAGCTGCGGGCACAGCGGCGCCTCCCCACGAAAATGGCATCAATGGGATCGACCATGCTGCGGTCGGAACGATTCGGGCACCACTGCAGCTATCCAGTGCGCCCGCCAAGCGGATGTGCTGCGTCTGCCTGGGCGAGCGCAGCGACGACGTCAACGAGATCGTCGAGTGTGACTCCTGCGGCGTGTCGGTGCACGAGGGCTGCTACGGCGTCAGCGATAATGTGAGCATCTCCAGCACCAACTCCACCTGCTCCACGGAGCCGTGGTTTTGCGAGGCCTGCCGCGCTGGAGTATCGGAGCCCGACTGCGAGCTGTGCCCCAATAAAGGCGGTATCTACAAGGAGACGGACGTTGGAAAGTGGGTGCACCTGATCTGCGCCCTGTACGTACCAGGAGTGGCCTTTGGCGAGGTGGAGCAATTGTCCTCGGTGACACTGTTCGAGATGCAGTATAGTAAGTGGGGCGCCAAGGTGTGCTCCCTATGCGACAATGCCCTCTTCGCCCGCTCCGGCGTTTGCATCGGCTGTGATGCTGGCATGTGCAAGACGTACTTCCACGTGACCTGTGCACAGGTCGCCGGCTTCCTCATTGAGGCGCATCACGAGGACGATGCGGCCGATCCGTTTTACGCCCACTGCAAGGTGCATTCTGAAAAGGAGATGATCAAGAAACGGCGCCGCAATTACCACACCCTTCGTCTCAACATGTTGCAGCGGGCCAGGGAAAAGGAGGCGAAGACATCTGGACACAGCGTGGAACCCGATCCAAATCCCGCCCAGGCGAGAATTCAGCGCAAGCTACTTAAAATCCAGCACAAATACGCTCGGCACAAGGAGCTCAAGCCCATTCCGTGGGTGCCCACTCAAAAGATGTCGCGCTTGCTAACCACCTCCGCTTCGGCCTGCCGCCGCCTGTTGGCCAAGGCGGAGGTCATGTCGGTGGATGTGCAGCATCTGGAGCAGCGTGAGGCTCACATCAACGCTCTGACCGACATCCGAAAGAAGTGGCACATTGCGCCGGCCTTCAGCGTTGAGTTCACCGCCTACTACATGGATCGCATAGTGCGTATGGAGGACTTCCGGGAGCAGCAGCGACAGCTCATCTCGCACAACGCCATCCTGTCCAAGGATCAGGATGTGTTAAGAGCTCAGTATGATAGTGCTTTGGAAGAACGCAAGGCTGTCAAGTCCACAAAAGATACTCTATTGGCCAGCATTAAGTCTCTGCACACGGCACTGACCCAAATAGTACCCAACATTGGTCTGCCCAGCGTGGAGCTGATAGCACATCCGCTGCCAGAGTCACATCCGGCCAAGACGAGTACACCCACTCCACCACAGCGACCCATCTCTGTGCCGACGGCAGCTGCCCTCAAGATGGGCGTGGGTTTTCCGCTTGGCCATCTCGGTCCGCCGGGCAGCAAGCTGGACGCGTCACGCATGCTCAGCACCCATGCTAATAAGCACGGCAAGCAGGGAACTGGGAGCATGGACGCCGCCCATTCAACGGCCTGCGGGATTTGTAAGCGAAGCAAGGACCAGCATTTGCTGGTCAAGTGCGACACCTGTAACCTGCACTACCACTTGGGCTGCCTGAACCCGCCGCTTACGCGTCCCCCGAAGAAGTCCAAGCAATATGGCTGGCAGTGCTCCGAGTGCTGCGACAAATCGGACGGTTCGGATGTTGTCACTGAAATCTCGACCGGACCAAGGAAATCCCGTACGCGCTTCAACAAAGACGGCCATCTGGTGTATGTGGATCGATATTCTCTGGACGATGTGCCGTCGCCTCTTGCCGCCGCTCCAATGACCACTCCCAAGGAGGCTGCGGCGTCAAAGCGGCCGCTAAACAAATCATTGCCGCCGGCAACTACTTCCGAAACGGCCATTGAGGACCTGGCCAAGTCACCGAAGCGTCCCAGAGTCCAATCGCCCCGTAAAACACCCATTAATGGTGAGTTAATGTGGGGAATTCACACTGCCAACGGCATCGGCGCGTTGGCTTTATTATCCTTGAATATAATACCTACAAATGATTCGGAGACTCCTCAAAAAATGTGAATGGTTAAGTTTTTGATGAAATATGCAAGTGAAAATGCAAATATGTAGATCACAGAAATGTATTTAGAAAAAAGTCCAAGGGGCAGTGAAGGGGCTGAAAACATGAAGGTTTCCTTTAAACCATTGTTTTGTTTCCACCTTTATTTGTTTCATGTTATAATTTCTTAAAATAAATTTGGAATTCAAGAAAAACAAAAAAATTACATCATATGGAATATATAAGATAAGAGTCAAAAATTCGTGGAAGTTTAATTTAAAAAGCTTACCAAAATTGTTTTGTTTTGTTTTATTACGAATATCACGCTTTATTTGCTTAGTGATATTATTTCTTAAATTTAAAACAAAAAAACAGAAGAAGAAAAACTAATTAGTTGTAAACTTGACTGACTAAAGGAATAGTAATTTGAAAACAACGACAATATTTTATATTACAATATATGTAAAACCACAATATTTACATAATCGGTTCAAAATGTTACATTATACTATTTGGCTTTGTTACGGAGTCCGAGAAACACCCCCCCTGGAGTAAATAGATGCGTGAGTACCGGGTACCTCATAATTGGGGAATATTCTTAGATAAAAATCATTTAAATTTAACCCTCATTCCCAATTTTTATTGTCGTGATTCTTCTCCCGCCAGTTCCCACTGCTAATGCCACGACAGATACTGCTCCGCCTGCACCTATAGTTGCGCCCATCAACCTTTCTGGCTGTGAGGACTCCATTGACGACTCCAGCGGCAAGCTGTCCCGGAAGGGCAAGCGCAAGGACAAGCACAAGAATAAGCATAATCTGTCGTCGGATACGGAGAAGTCCATTGGCAAGGAGCACAAGCGAAAGCGGAAAAAGCGCGCCCACCTCGACGAATCGTCGTCCCACCTCGATATTGCGGCCAACTCCTCGGGCAGCACAATCAAGATCATCTTTAAGGCCCTCCGCCTGCCCGGCGAGGATGCGCCCGAGTCGCAATACTTCTACGTGCCGGCCAATGCGGTCCGATCCGTGGACGAGGCATCCCGTCCTACCTCCGTGGAAACTGTCGAGGATAGTGTCCAAGGGGCGGAGCAGGCTTTGACACCGGTGGTGCTGCCGGCAGCGTTGCCGCCTAAGGTACGGGAGCCCAAGGAGGCTGTCATACCCATCACTCCATCGCCATCGCCCAAGCGCAAGGTTAGTCCCCGAAAGCAGAGTCCCCGGAAGCCACGTGTAGGTCGGCCAAGGGTGTCCAACACCAAACCAAATGTGGAGATTAACTGCTGCGTCTGCAGCCAGACGGGCAAGTCCAATCAGGTGGTCACCTGCGACGAATGCCACAGGCACTACCACTTTGCCTGCCTCGAACCGCCGCTGAAGAAGTCGCCCAAGATACGTGGCTACTCCTGGCACTGTGCCGACTGCGATCCCACTGACGAGGATGCACTGCCCAAGAAAAAGTAACTAAGAATATTTATTAACTATCTATAGTTTTTTAAAGCTCGGACACAAAATATCCAATAACTTTGCGATATTTACAAAAAATTTCGAATTATACATAAGTCAAGATAATTTATACATAAACTAATATTTCAAATTACCAGAATTGTGTTCTTTTATGTTTCTGGGGAATGCCTGAATATATACATATAATATTCAGTTGACTTTTAGGATCACATCGCAGTTCATGCGGGAAGAGGTGGCCACCAGTGCACCCATTGACCGAGATCCCAATTCGCAAAGCCCTTCAACAGATCCCTACAAATTTTCACACTGTCCGCAATATTTTCATACTTGACGATACAATGACGAACTTAATAATTTCCACAGTTGGATATTTGACTTTAACACAGTTTTTCTCTATTAAATGTCGTGCTATTTAAATAAAAAAAATTATATATATATAATATGTATTGATCAATTTCCTAAATTAACTTAATTTTATTCTTGTAAATT